>OZ034979.1:33967983-33995483 GCA_964030785.1 Siderastrea siderea
AATTTTGACGAAAACAAGAAATACGCCGTTCACTTTGACGTGTAAGTTGCTTTTTTTTCTGTCGCAGTGCGTGTGTTATCTCACATTTAAACGTAAGGCATTGGTCAAACGGAATCAACATCATTTGACATTATTTTAAAAATTTCGCAAATTCAGCAATGTTGAACGGTATTGAATTAATGAAACAGCCTGGCATTTCAGACAAGATAGGAAGTGAAATGGCTGAGGATAATTATCGTTATACGTCTAACGACTTTCAAATTCCCTCTCACCCCAAGTAAGAAAAAACTCTGGATTGTGCGTTTCTGGGAAACTCCCAACCTACCCCTTCCCTAACCCAACATTTTGCTGTAAGTAATAATAAGTCAAAAAGTTAGTAAAAATGTTGGGTTAGGGGAGGGCTAGGTGGGGAGTTTCCCAGGAACGCATAGTGATCCCAAACTCTTCCCACTGCGTAAGAGCAATTCAAAGTCTTATGCCTCAGTCTTAAAGACTATGGTTTTCTAATTCCGACAAATAGCTTAATTAATTTTTTTCTTTTCCTGACTCTTGGCAGTTATGGGGGACCTGGTTCCCAAAAGGTTTGTGAGTTTGTTGTTGTTGACTATTCGCCGTAATGACACCAGTTTACGTTTTGCTCTTTTGGAGTTGGCCTTGGGGTGTTTGTTGTAAATCTTGAATTACCTGTGCATTACAGGTTGATGAGAGATTTACCAGGATTCTTGGCTGGATTGGCTACTTGGTCAGTAACTATGACGTCATTGTAGTCACCGTGGACGGGCGAGGGACTGGTTACAGAGGTGAAAGGTAGGTATTCACGTATTCAATCAACCAACTAACCAACCAACCAGCCAATCAATCAATCAATCAATCAATCAATCAATCAATCAATCAATCAATCAATCAATCAATCAATCAATAAATAATCAATCAATCAATCAATCAATCAATTAATCAATCAATCAATCAATCAATAAATCAATCAATCAAACAATCAATCAATCTCGCGCATTGTTTACGTGATTATTCGTGCAGTGACTTGACGTCGACATGGCGTCCGCCAAAGAAGAACACTGCACGACATTTCAGTTTTCTTCAACAGTATACAAGGTCAAGAAAGCCTCTGATAGAAGGTTATGGATTACGCAATTGACATCATACTGGGATTAAAACAATTTCGTGTTTATGGGGTTTTGTCTTTTGAAAGCGCGCAGGCATTTTGTTTACTTTTTGGGGTTTGCCAACGCGAATTTGTAAACTTGAGTTTTTGTGTGGAGGTGCCTAAACTCAAATGCCATGATTGTAGGGGACCGAGACCGTCACCGATTATGGTCTTTGGCCTTAAACCAGGCACTAGGGCCCTAACATTCTGTAGTGTGTTGTTAGCTAAGATTAAATAGAAGCATAACGGACAATCTGTTGACTGGCTACTTGCTTTATTGTTGTACTCCGGGATATCTGCCGAGTGAATGGTAGGCCGCCCGTCTGTGTAGTACCACGTTGCGGAAACTTTGTTTCCTTGAAAGTTTCCCCGTTTGCGCGCGCACGAAACACTTGTTTTAGGAAAGAATTTTTTTCCTTCGGAGAAAAAAATTCTGATTTTGTCAGAAACATTTTTATTTCCCCAGCAAATGTTTCCCCGTTAGCTTCCCTATTAATTGTTAACTAGATTACAGTGTCACCTGCGCTGCACTTGTTAAGTTCAGCATGGGAGCTCGAGAACGAGCCGAGGGCATTTGTTTTCAGTGAAATGCTTCTCGGCTTGCACGCCAAGGAAAGGTTGTTTCCCGTTCGTTTGTCCGCCCAAGAAACTTTCTAGGATGTTTTTGCAGCGTTTCCTCGTTTGCGAGGGCCTTTATAAGTTTTTACTTTTAAACCACTTCTCTCTTCCTCTTGTCTACGAGGATGCAATATGGATTGAAAAACGGTTTTTCTATTACATGACACAACATCGTGGCACAAAACTCTACTTACAACCTCTACTTACCTTCAGCACAGATCAGTTAGTTGTCTCAGTAGTGCACCTTATTTACTCTTTCAGATTCAAGCAATCTGTCTACAAATTACTTGGAGAATACGAAGCTCAAGATGTCATAACTGCTGGACGGTACGCTGAACTAAACAATCAATGAATGATCACTGAGAAAGGATGCGCTGTTGTTGTTGTTGTTGTTGTTGTTGTTGATGATGATATTTTCCGTGATAAAATATTAAACATTCTTTCGTTTTATTTTTCTTGCAGCTTTATGCAAAAGAAGAAATATGTAGATCCAAAAAGACTTTCTGTGTGGGGCTGGGTAAGTTTAATCGATTCATTAGCGTTACCAAACTTTATCTTCCATTAGTTGAGCCACCCGGGTGGACAGAGAGAGGCTCTTTTGGATAAAGATAAAGAACACAACACCGGCTGAGGTGGGCATTTCTCGAAGGCCCCGAAAAGCCATTTGTAAAAACATGAACCACTCTAGCCTGCGTAGCTGGCGGTATTGTCTGCGAAGGTAAAACTGCATCTCCCCATTTCCTTCGCGGCTCCGCCGTTCGAACTTTGCGCAAACAATACCGCCAGCTAGCACCACTCATTCTGCAAAACTCACTTTAAGAAAGGAAAGGATTAACCAATAGGAAAGTTTCATGCCCAGAAAATTCTTTGTTTAAAAGATACAGTGAAAATTGTGGCGCCCGAAATCGGCCCGAAAAGTTTTGGGGCTTTCGGAGAACGCACGCCAGGCTTTACGACATTCAGATCGAATGCCTGATGCGTCGGAGTCCATTTGACTCGCGCAACCACTGATCAGATAGCTTTTACTTGAATGTCCAGATTTCGTCAACCTTCTCATGATCAATGCAAAGGATAGAGCCACCGCCTATTTAGGCAAGGGAGTCAATACCGCCCAGAGCTTGGAATTTAGGTCAAACTGCTTCGCTGAAATCTAAACGAACTGCCTTTTGTTGTGCACTGTATGCTCTTGAGGAAAACATCAAGTCAATTACTCAAAGGAAGAAAAAACCATCATCAGTTTACAGCGATTTCTTTCAAGATGCAAACGACGAACTTGAACAAATCCATTTCTATCCTGGTCATCTGCAACCAAAGACATTTACTAATAGTTTTAGAAAACTTGTAGTAGAGTATTTTAAACAAAACTGAACCATTATTTTTGGGTTTCCTTTGATTCCAGTATGTCTTTTAGCTTTTAAAAGTAAAACTAAAACTGGGTGACATGGCCCCTTTCAGGACAGTCCCTCCTTTTGTTCCTGCGCATACGTTCTGGGCATCTCGGGTGCCCGAGATACTCAGGTTTCTTTAGGAAGGTGCCTACTAATACAAAGGTATTACTGCGTGGTTTATGACTATGTGGGAAATGCAGATCTTAGCAAGGACTATTAGAATCCAAAAAGAAAATTGGGGGTAACCGCGCATTTTTCAGAGATAATTAAACTTAAATTTGAAAAGAAATTGCTTTGCATTGTTCTGTGTTTTAGTGCTTTTTTAGAATTATGGTCGCTTAATTAGAAAAATGCGTTGCTACCCACATTTTTCTTTTTGGATTCCAAAACCTTTGCTAAGGTCTGCTTTTTCCCATAGTCATGACCTGTGCAAAAGTACCTCTGTATTAAGAACAATTCACATTCATAAAATGACTGAAAACCAGTATTGTACCCAAAATGTCAATTGTCGCCATCTTGAAGCGAGCGCTGATGGTGATCTTTTTCTCATTTGTATTTTTCTCTTAGTCTTACGGGGGATTTTTGACAACTTACGTTCTTAGCAAGAACAGTGGTGTTTTCAGGTGTGGTATTGCTGTGGCTCCTGTCACGGACTGGAGATATTACGGTAAGAACTAAAGCTGGCGTGACAGAGTTCATATCACTTCAACACATGTAGTATTACTCATACTGCGACATAGTTCATTTCCTTTGGGACTTTTCTACTTTAGATTCAGCTTATACAGAGCGATACATGCGCCTTCCTCAAGGAAATGCAGATGGTTACAGGGTAAGTGGCTTATCTAATAATTTATTTTATTTGCGCTGTTTTCGTGCACCAAAGTTAACCAACAGAACGGAGAAAATTTTAAGGTCACTAGTTAACAGTCTCCTTAAGACAGATACCGTCAGGACCAGCACTTTCCGAGTTAGAGAGGTGTCCTTGAGGCTTCCTAAAGAAAGTTACAATAAAACGACTAAATCAGTTACGGGAGAGACCACAGGGTGTTTTTAAGAGTTGAGTCGAGGTGACTGTCAAGAGAAATTTGACACTACTCGCTTGTCATATAACTAAAGTTAATTAAAGTGATTGACCGCAGATAGAGATTTTGTTATTGTTACTTGTGTTGTCATTGACTACAAAATTCTAGTTTTTGGACTCGAATCTTTGTACTTGTCTCCGTGTACACTTTCCGCCAGCTAAAGGGAATTGATAGTCGTTAATTAAAGCTAAGAGTTTCTACCAAAATATTTTCTTCTTTGCCTCAACAATGCCTCATACTTTTAACTTTCTTTCAATTCTTTTTGTCTTATTTTTCAGGACACTTCGCTCCTTTCCAGAGCTGCTAACTTTTCTAACGTGGACTACTTGATAATTCACGGGTCTGGAGACGGTAAGAACATGTAAATTGCTCGGTAAGCCTGCTTTTAATCGCTTGCTTTGCTCCTCTCTCCAATAAACCGTCAGGTGCTGGTGTGAATCAACACGAACCGTTCACAAAAACCTTCCTCCCCCCCCCCCCCACCCCCGCGCGTTTGCATCCAGTTGAAAATCAACGATCGACAAAGGGAATTAGCCTATAAGCATTCCCAGTAGTAGTCGGTTCGTCTCACCGCCCGCGCGCGTTTTCTGGTACGCGTCTTTAACGCGCACTCGCTTGTTGTACTCGCTCGTAGTTGCAAAACATTGACCACACACGGACTTAGCGGCACACGGACCCATGTGCAGTTTTAAAACAAGACTGGAGACGAAGCATCAACCTCGTAACCAGGGCCCTCTCGTTCCTTCCTTTTGAACGCGCAAAAAAGACCCAGAGACGAAGCTGAAGGAAGACGTCTAGGCAACTTAGGTTTGCTCAGCATTACACGTAAAACATTTAAGTAATTATGTCACACTTTGTTTGGTTCGGTTTGTTTCTTGCTTAGATAACGTCCATTATCAACATACGGCGCAGATGGTCAGAGCTCTGACTGAAGCTGAGATCAAGTTTAGGGTGCAGGTGAGAATTCAGCTTTGCCAAAGAAGACTTTCATGTTTTGTTGAAACAGATGGCTGTTGCGCATCTACTCCCTGATCGGAAGTGTGCTTTAGCTGCCATTTCTACACCTTACATTGCATTTTTCGATGATTTATGATTAGTTATTGTTGGATAGAAAGGAAAGAAGTGCAGAGAAGAGAAGGGAAAGGAAAGCGGAAGAAAGGAAAGGAAAGGCAAAGAAGGGAAGGGAAGGAAAAGGAAGGGAAAACAAAGGAAAAGAGGCTGTAATGCTCGCGGTTGCCCCTGCAATAGCCCGCCCCAGGCTCTCCAATAATAGTCACGGGGAATGGGAAAACAAGACGCCCGGAATCTGGGCAAAGAGGAGGGTCTCAATGGGGTGATGGCTTTTAGGGTTAACGGTTAAAAGTTTGGTCTTTTTATGGCTAACGGTTAACATTTTTGGCCATTTTACGGCTAACGGTTAATTTCTTTCCGTTACGGTTAACAGAAATGTTAAAAATTAATTTCCATTGTTTTAAAAAGTTAATAATTAGTTTTCATCATTGTAAAACACCTTTACTACCGGTCGTTTACTTCTTAGGTCAATTCCGGGATAAAAATATATAAACAAAGTTATTACGGTGTTATAAGAATTGTAATGGCCATATATAGCATACTACCACGAGAGGAGGGGGGGGGGGGGGCGGCACTCCCTTATTTGGCCTAAACGGGTATGTGCCGCTCAACAGGGTATGGTTTTCAGGGTCTGGCGTCTTAAACAGGGTATGCAATTTCACTATTTAGCGTCTTGAACAGGGTGTCTCTCTGGAATGGAAGCCTTGAACCTTACATGTGGGTACCAGCAGTTTTTAACCGGTGACGTCACCTTAGTGACGTCACTCGGTTTATGTAGGACGCTGAATTTCAACGCGTGAGTGAACGATGTTTGTCTCCGCCTGTGAGGCCCGGGGGGTACCCTTTGGGTTTTGGGTTGGGGGTGTGCCACACAGAAGAGTAAAATAGCTTATAACTTGGAGTACCTCTCCCGGGCTGTGAAGTGTCTGGATTTGATCTCGATCAACTAGGACCTACTTTATTTTGCATCGAATAACCCGTCGAATGTACTGTTTTTGTGGACTGAGGTTTGGCAGGTTTTTTTGCTAGTGTACTTGCCCGAGGGATACAAATTTCCGGAAAAAATGCAGGCTAGACAATGAACTCGACTTGGTTCGCGAATTTCCATGCATATGTCGTTTATATTTGCACTCGTTTCCCTTTTAACTCTCCAAGCCGAAGTATTCGTTTTTTGAAGGAGCCCATTTTGATTTCCAAGCAGAGTCAATTCGAATGCGAGATGACTGTTTACTGAGATTGGGAAGCAAGCAGCTCTTGAAAGTGCGAGCTGAATTTTAACACTTTCGTACTGTTCGAAGGCAAAGCAAACGAAATTTATTCGGCTAAAAAGTGGAGACGTAAAACAAGTTTACATGAGAGCTAAAACTGAATAACTTTTTTAACGTGGGAAATTTAGAAATGTAAACAATTATTATGCAAATAGGCACGCTTTGCTTTGCGATTCGGGAAGCAAAAAGACGGAAATTATCATAGCCGACTTGACTTTTTTTTTAACTGCACCACAACAGTACATTACATTGCCATGTTACATTGCAAGAAACACCTAGTAAACTATAGTTAACTACACGGTACACTAACTACCCTTATTACAGTACACGTTACAACTGCTACGAACAAATTTAGCCGAAAGAAAAAAGAAAAACTACAGTTGGAGAAATTATAAAAAAATTGTACAACTTTGTATACTTTTTATGAAAATAATGATTTAGCGATTTAGTGAGCAGTGCAAAGCTAGAAAAACAAGAAAGCCCATTGGGCATTTTAACCGGCCATTCTGACCCTCCCCACCCCTATGTTTCACAAATGTTAGCGCGATCCTCTATTTATACGAACCGGCGTGACGGAAAGTGTGATTGTGTAACACAATATTTTGACTATAGCGTTACTGGATGACGTAATGTTTAAACTCTGATGACTCAGCTTATCTTTCTTATCGCTTTTATTTGTGCTAAAAAACGCAAATTCACTCAAACGTTGAATGTCGATATAAATTCGTCCACAACTGAGAATGCTCACACAGGGACGACGAAGTATTTACTGTTGTGCCTAGACCTTAAATACAAACAGTGAACATAGCAGTAGAATCAAAATATAACGCTTGATAAACACGAGCTCGAGCAGATCGTCAGAGTATGGGGCACGTCAAGGCATATCTCATGACGTGATGTTTAAATCCGGTTTGCTAACCCGGGAATCCCCCTGCAAAAGTAAACAAGAAAGCCCATTGGGCATCTTAACCGGCCATTCTGACCCTCCCCACCCCTAGGCTTCACAAATGTTAACGCGATCCTCTATTTATACGAACCGGCGTGACGAAAAGTGTGATTGTGTGACACAATATTTTGACTATAGCGGTACTGGATGACGTAATGTTTAAACTCTGATGACTCAGCTTATCTTTCTTATCGCTTTTATTTGTGCTGAAAAACGCAAATTCACTCAAACGTTGAATGTCGAAATAAATTCGTCCACAACTGAGAATGCTCACACAGGGACAACGAAGTATTTACTGTTGCGCCTAGACCTTCAATACAAACAGTGAACATAGCAGTAGAATCAAAATATAACGCTTGATAAACACGCGAGCTCGAGCAGATCGTCAGAGTATAGGGCACGTCAAGGCATATCTCATGACGTGATGTTTAAATCCGGTTTGCTAACCCGGGAATCCCCTTGCAAAAGTAAACAAGCGAGCGGGGACGAAAGTTGCCCACGTCTTTGAAAGCTAACGCGCCTGTCGAGCTGCAATCGATTTCGCGCTCACTCGCTTGTTTTTCTTTTCCTTCACTATCTCTGAACGGAAAGAGAGACTGCTCGTAGCCTTTAGCGAACACCACACGCAAACCACACAAATCCGTCGATAATATTCAGATATTTTCGTTCTTTCAATGCAAAGAGACTCGTAACACCTGCCTTATTAATTGATCTCCTTATTAATGACGATTCCTTCGTATCAACTTCTCGCCTCAAATAAACACTCATCTCTCTCCGTTCACAAGAACTATCATGTACTGATGGTGCAATAAACTAATATTGCATCATCATACTTGTACCAAGTCCTTCTCTTCCTAGCCCACGCCGGCAAAACGCAACTGTCCTTTTTGTCCGCTGCGAAATACAAGTTAGCCAATCAGAAACCTTACAATCCACTTCGCAAACCCCCCCCCCCCCCCGCCATAAAACGCCAAGGGAAAACGTCTCTCACGCAGCACAATATTACACCGCTCCTATACAAAACGCAACTTTCAAAGCAAATCACATTCATAGAAGCGTGATTTGCTCCTGACATTCACAAATCCTTCTGACTCCCACATTTTTACACCCCTGAAAATGTCAATCCCAATAAAAAAAACTCCTGCGCTAAAAAATTTTCACCATAACCACTAACTAGATCAGACAACACAGCCAATTTCGCATTCAATCCTTAGCTCCTTTACTCAATTGCGCATGCGTTATGCAAGACAAATACAAAAAAACCCAAACTTAAACAACCCTTCGCCGTTCATATCTTAAATACTGTAAATTAAAAGACAAAAACATAGGAAGGTAACATTCAGAAGACTAATATGCGCATGCGTCTTATATAAGACAGTACCGCTCTTGAGTACCCGTACCACAAGCTTTACAGCACTTTCTTCGTATGTTAAACCAACTTGCTTTCAGGAAAAACCGTGTCCCTTTTATAAACCGGCGGCGCCATGGCGACGGCTGGTTAACAAGCGAGCGGGGACAAAAGTCGCCCACGTCTTTGAAAGCTAACGCGCCTGTCGAGCTGCAATCGATTTCGCGCTCACTCGCTTGTTTTTCTTTTCCTTCACTAGTCTGAACGGAAAGAGAGACTGCTCGTAGCCTTTAGCGAACACCACACGCAAACCACACAAATCCGTCGATAATATTCAGATATTTTCGTTCTTTCAATGCAAAAAGACTCGTAACACCTACCTTATTAATTGATCTCCTTATTAATGACGATTCCTTCGTATCAACTTCTCGCCTCAAATAAACACTCATCTCTCTCCGTTCACATGAACTATCATGTACTGATGGTGCAATCCACTAATGTTGCATTATCATACTAGTACCAATTCCTTCTCTTCCTAGCCCACGCCGGCAAAACGCAACTGTCCTTTTTGTCCGCTGCTAAATACAAGTTAGCCAATCAGAAACCTTACAATCCACTTCGCAAACCACCCCCCCCCCCAGAAAAAAAAACGCCAAGGGAAATCGCCTCTCACGTAGCACAATATTACACCGCTCCTATAGAAAACGCAACTTTCAAAGCAAATCACATTCACAGAAGCGTGATATGCTCCGGACATTCACAACTCCTGCGCTAAAAAAATTTTCACCATAACCACTAACTAGATCAGACAACACAGCCAATTTCGCATTCCATCGTATTAGCTGCTTTACTCAATTGCGCATGCGTTATACAAGACAAATACAAAAAACCCCAAACTTAACAACCCTTGGTCGTTGATATCTCAAATACTGTAAATTAAAAGACAAGAACACACGAAGGTAACATTCAGCAGACTAATATGCGCATGCGTCTCATATAAGACAGTACCGCTCTTGAGTACCCGTACCACAAGCTTTACAGCGCTTTGTTCGTATGTTAAGCCAACTGACCATCACGACAAACCCGTTCCCATTTTATAAACCGGCGGTCGCCATAGCGACGGCCGGTTAAAAAATTGCAAGATAGTTAATTTAGACTGAAAAAGATAGCGTCTCTAAACGTGAAGGGGGTTGGGCATTGTGCAAATTGTAATAATTATGGCTTGCAAGAGACTAAATAGAATTGAGGAGGGGAATTAAAGGATCCCATTTCTTCGAGCTTAAGCCTAGTTTACAGGATTCAATATTAAATTGGGATTTAACGACCGTCAAAAACATGCATTTTTGAGTTGGAGATCTTATTACTGGTCTTACAGCACCATATGTAGTGTCTCGCAAGAAGAAAACAAATTAAAGTTTAATTGAAGAGAGAATTTAGATAGCCGACTTGACTTCCAACAAGAAAACATACCCCTTAAATTGTCGGCGTGAGTTAAAGCCAAACTCCAGCCTATAGGCAGATAAATGCACGTTTGGGCAGGATCTCGGTGGCACGTGAAGCTACACACGCAATGCGTTGTCCGCGTGACTGGGAACTAACGGCGACAATGAAGTCACGTATTCCCCAGAAAGTCAGAAAATCTGAGATCTGAGCATTCAGAAGGCAGTTGTGGTGTATTGTTGTCGGCCAAGTTTCTGTTCACTTGCATACAAACGTAACTAGTTGTACACATTTGTGACAAGGTAAAAAAAAAAGAACGTCATCGGTTCTGCATGCACTGCATGCCTATGTTTTCAAGTCTCATCGTAGGATGTCATTTATATAAAAAAACACTTCCTGTATGGGAAATGAAAAACAAGGCAGACAAAAACGCAGAACACAAGCAAAATATGAAGGTCTCTTGTCTTAAATAAGGTATTGAAATGAACAGATTTTGTCTTAAACAGGGTCAGGGTTTGAAGGCTCGGCGGCACAACCCCACCCAAATTTTCCTTTAATTCCCCCCCCCCCCCCCCCCCCCACCCCGGAGTTGCAGAAATATAATCTGATAATTTGTATGAAACACTACGGTAAACAAGAAACGACGATGCCATACAAGTAACCTACATCAAAAGTATATTTCATTGTACGAGATATATGCCTGTTAAGACGGTTAAAATAGCAACCTTGCTGGCTGGCTTACGGCGCTTCAATAACATTCATGACGTTACTTAACTTACTTGCCTTTTTTGCAAACCGTGTGCAAACCTTGACTTGTCTTCCAGACCTTGTTGTCATTGGCTTACTAATGATCACTTCCTCCGAATCAAGCTCTATGTCACTAACGCTGGTCGACATAGAGTAATTTTCCGTTTCCCGCTGATTTTCACAAGGTGGTAGAGTTTCAGGTCAAATTACCCTAGCCCAGACTTCTTGGGCTTGGTCGTTAAGACCAAGAAAATCGATGAGATTTCTTTTAAATGCTGAAATAGAGCGGTGTTCTTCTCCGATTTTAATAGGCTATTTACAAGTTGTCTTGTACCGCGTTTTCAATGCGAGTCTTGGTGCATAGCCTTTCATATGAAAATGAGTTTTCGTTCACATGCAGATAAAACTCATTTTCATATGAGAGGTTTTGTACGAGGCCTCGCTTTGAAAAGGAGGCACAAGACAATTCGGAAATGGCCTATTCTTGCCTTATATCTTTCAATTGGCTTCTCCTCTCCAGCTCGATATAAACTAATTACACCTTTCAAGACAGCCATCGCTCACACACTGAATGAAGAAACTGACGATCCTAAAACTAGTTTAAACAAAGGGCTGTCTGTCAACTCAATCCACGTGCGAAAAGCAGACACTTCCGGTTCGCGGAATATGACTCGGCTGCCGGACCTGAGTTTTCGGTATGTGTAACCGTCGTAACCGCATTAGCCACAAGACAAGACACATAAAAGTCTAAGATTTTGACACTTCCAAAATGACAAATGGTAGATAGGAAAAATTTTTTACGGTTAACTTTTTTTACGACTAACGGTTAAAATTTGGCAATTTTTACGCCTAACGGCTACATTTTTGGCCGTTCAACGGCTAACGATTAACCCCATTGAGACCCTCAAAGAGGGAGCCCGTTTTCTTACATTTCACAGTGTTTCTACTGTCTTGGTACCTGGATCAGGTTCCAAGAGGCGGAGGTGGCCTAGACGAGTCTTAAACTGTAGTACTATTTATTGTTTCTCTCGTCCCTAGTACTACACGGACAAGGATCACGGGATAACTGGAAGACACACCCGGCGCCATCTTTTCCGCCTGATGACTAATTTCCTTATCAGGAGCCTGGACCTGACTCGTTCCTAGTGTCCAACATGATCCAGAGCGCGCGATGATTCTAATACGCAGTATGATTACAGTGCGTAGTGTGATTTCGCAGGAGCAATGATTCCAATCGGCAAAATGATTCTGGGCGCCCTATTGCTCCCAGCGCTGACGGAGCAATGGACGGAGCAATTATTGGACCTGCTAATTTCAACATCCGCGGACTGCAGCTTTTAAATCATATAATTCTGTAATTTAGTTACACTTTTTACCCTTTTTACCTTTCTAATATTTTATCTCGTATTTCTTGTATTTTTATTCGTTATATTGTCTCATAGTTTATCCATAGTTTTAATATTCGTATTCTAGTGTACTTTTATATTTTATTGTAAATAATTTTAGAGGGCCACTGGTTTGTTAGTATCTTTTATGCCATTTCAGTGCTACCCTCGTTAAATAAAGACTTTACTTACTTACTTACTATTTTGTCACTATTTTTTTTGTATCGTTCTACCTTAAAGCACGAGCCGAGCTGGACCGCGAGGAAGCCTGAACTGATGATTTGCATTTCCTCAGTTGCGACTCGATTAGGCCACGAACTGCGCGCAGCTGCTTGCTCGTGACCACTTTGATCGAGTTCAATTTAGCAACTACGTTTTCTACTCTTTGACCTTCCAACGCAAGTCGACGCAAACTAGTCTCATTTTTCTGCAGTTTCGTGTTGCCGTGGGATTAACCTTACAGCCGACATGTGACTGTTGGAACGTCTGTTTTAATTAACGAGTTCACGCGCGTAAATGCCAGTAGCACCAAGTTGCGTTCTTGATTAACACGGGCGAAGGAATCACACTCATGACGCATGTCACCAGTGGGGGTAGAGATACGTCAGTTTGGCTTACATGTAGTTTGCTTAGAGGAGTTAGGAAACAACTTCACCGCCCCGTATAAACAACAAATGTGTTTTTGTCTCACAACTTCGCACATCATAAATCTACATAATAAACCCAACATCTTTTAATTCTTCCTTCAACTATTTTAGTACAGAAACAGATGTGTCTTCTGTCCGATACTTTTTATTGACACTCCTAGGACTTCTTGGACTCTTTACCCCTACCATCATCGCTTGATTGACAGACACGTCACATCAATAACCAAACACAACATTGCCTCCTAAGGATATACAGTTCCCTTGACTCTGAATATGAACTAGAGAATTTGCTTTCTTCCAAGGTTAAACGTCGCTCTAAAAACAATTCTTGATAATTTTGCTTTCTGGTGTCAGTGGTCTATTCATTTGTGTTTAGAAGACTGTAGGATTTGCTGTCGTTGATTACAAAACACTGTGCCAGGCACTAGCATCACTTCTCGGTGAACTGCGACGAAACCCAGGCCAGCCCCCATTTTAAGTTCGTCAACACGAATTTCAACGCCTTTGTCCACTGCTCCTCGGAGTTGAACTGAATTCTAAAGAAAAGGAAAAACTTTATTCAAACTGAACCATAACTGAATTAGAGAGCTTTTCCATTAGATAGCATTTTTTCCTTCATTTTTATTTAAACCCAGAATCATTATCATAATAATAAGCTCCCCTAGAAAGCTTTGCAACGTGCAATGTATTCTAAGGAATCGGAAAAAATGGAGTTTTTCCACCGCTAACCGTGATTTGGCTTGCGCGTGTTTTCCCGTGCTTGGCACTGGTTACACGTTTTCCCGCGCTTGGCACCGGTTGCTAGGCCTAGCTACAAAAATCCGGACTTTTTCGGGATTTTTAGAGGTTCACGGGATTTTTAGAAAACTATAGGATTTTCAGAGATTTGGAGGGATTTTTTGAGGTTTTGGTGAATATTTTCAAGGTTTTTTGTTGATTTGTTACAAAAGAGCTTGAAACTTAGAAAAGTTTCGCCACAAGCGATTGTGACGAAACTTTTTGATGCCCCCTCACAGTATCGGTCGGCGGTTTTACCCCTAATCCAGCATTCCTTGCTGTCAGTGAGTTCAAAATGGCGGGCTCAGCAGAACTTCTTGATTTGGCTGAGACTGAGGGCGCTAGCAGAAAGCCCACCAAAGCCATGGAATTTTCACCACAGGTCACCCAATTTTTTAACATCATGGGATTTTTAGAGATTTTTAGGAGTTTTTATGGGATTTTTAGAGGTGAAACCGGAGATTTTTAGAACATTTTTGGAGAAATTCCGGAAAGATTTTTAGGCCACTTTTTCGGGATTTTTGTAGCTAGGCCTACCGGTTGCATGTTTTCCCGCCTTTGGCACCGGTTGCATGTTTTCCCGCGCTTGGCACTGGTTACATGTTTTCCCGCGCTTGGCACCGGTTGCATGTTTTCCCGCGCTTGGCACTGGTTACATGTTTTCCCGCGCTTGGCACAGGTTGCATGTTTTCCCGCGCTTGGCACTGGTTACATGTTTTCCCGCGCTTGGCACAGGTTGCATGTTTTCCCGCGCTTGGCACTGGTTACATGTTTTCCCGCGCTTGGCACAGGTTGCATCCCGCGCTTGGCACTGGTTACATGTTTTCCCGCGCTTGGCACTGGTTACTGCGCATGGAACCAATAAGTCCAGCCTAGTACCCAAGCGCCTAGTACCCAGGCGTCTCTTCTCGCTCACTCGACTTGCACATTTCGCACCAAGTCGAGTCGAGTGAGCGAGAGGAGAACGCCTGATAGCCTGCGAACGCAGAGGTATTTCCGGCTGTCGTTTCTCACCGCCGGAAATACGTCAGTCTGCGTTCGCAGGCTAAACGCCTGGGTACTAGGCTGCAAAAAGCCTTTTTAAGGCGAGGCCTGCTGCACGACCTTTCATTTGGAAATGAGTTGACATTCGCATGCAAATAAAAATTCACCTTCATCTGAAAGGATGAGCACCAGACCTCGCTTTGAAAAAGCGGCCAAAGTAACTCGGAAATGGCCTATTGTACTTGTCAGCAGTTGCATTTTTCCCGCGGTTTGCCCGCATTGTTCCCGCGGTTAGTTTATTGCATTAAATGTGTTTGGGCAGATGTTAAATTGTTAAAAAAAACCTGTAGTTGTATTGAGGATAAAGAAATTCGACTTACTTTATAGAAAATGCGCCACCACTTCCACTCGAGTCGTAAATTTTTCCTTTTTCCATCCTAAATAAGAACCGAGAAATGTAAGAAAAGAATACAGAGAATCAACAATACAGAGAAACTATTCATAATGGCCATCATTCAATTCAGTGTAAACTGTAAAACAGTCGTATGTTTTGCTTTGGTCGGAGGAAGCGCGCGGTCTTCGAGCGAAACGTCTGGAGCGAGCGTGAAATAGACGAGTGAGACTGGGGAGAGAACTGTGTCGTGATTGTTAAAAACTTTAATTTACTGGACGGGGATGTAAAAAAATCTTGCAAAGTTTTTGTAGAAGGAAAGAATCGCACATACAGAAAGGAAACAAAGAAATACCTTGCAAACTAGTGAAAGAAAATCATAAACGGTCCGTCGCTAAATTTTCAAAACCAGACAGCTGAGGAGCAGAAAATTTAGAGTAGCCACGGGTGACGCGAGATGATTAATTGCACGTACAAGTTGTCAGCTATTCGACTGGCTGAGAAGTTAGAAATCAGAAGAAAGTTGTAAAGACGTTGTCAAAACTTGATCAACCATTTTAAAGCCACGGTTAAAAGAACAAACTCTGTCAGTGTTCCAGTTCTCTGAGGACGTGGGTAAGTCGATAACAGCACGTGCAAGTGAACTCTCGTCGATTCTAATTAACACTCGAAGAGATTCGAACTTTTCACGAACACAAGAAGGTCGACGAAAGTGCGCGAGAGTTGAAAGTCAAACGAACGCAAGTTTGACCTATCGTCAACTCCCGGGGACTCATTTTCAGATACGCTTAGCGCCGAAAACAGCTCGTAAAAGACAAGGGAAAGAACAGAGTAAATTGATGAGCTATACTTTACCAGTTTCGTTCAATAGTTCAACTATTGTGGGCGCTCTGAACTCACACGAGTGAGTGAAAGATACACCTCATCGACGCGCGTTGAAAATTGTAAGTGCAACGAATCTGGTAGAGGCGACGCGATAAGTCCGCACTCTTTCGCGGAAATTCGAACAGGACGCGGCATTATCCGA
Source organism: Siderastrea siderea (assembly GCA_964030785.1). Classification (NCBI taxonomy): domain Eukaryota; kingdom Metazoa; phylum Cnidaria; class Anthozoa; order Scleractinia; family Rhizangiidae; genus Siderastrea; species Siderastrea siderea. The sequence goes on from OZ034979.1 coordinate 33,984,265, forward strand.
AAAACTGCGCTAATTTTGCAAGCAAAAATGGAAACTGCTTAAAATGGGGGCTAAAAATAATTCCTATCTTCGCGAGCGAGGATACTCGTTAAAGAAGTGCGCGCGCTCTAGTTGAAATCCTATCTCCCTCGACTTAGTTTTCTAACGACATACTTGCAACTAATTAGTAATTGGGAATTAACTCTCCTATCTTGATCTTTTTTCTTCACCGCAAGTTAGATTTTCAAACACGGTTCGATTTTCGAAATAATTACACCTTAATAAAGAAACAGGCCGTGGTTGCGTCTTCATACTTTTATTTACAGTAAAATGTTGTGTTTACAATCCATAGTGAGTTGAAAAATGCCAGTTAACTTCGCTTACTTAAACTCATTCAGCTTTAAGGTTTTCTTTTTAAAGAACTTCACAGCGATCTAAACGTTCATCTGTTTCAACACAGAAGGAAAAAGAAATATTCTGCAGTCCCTTATCAAGTTAACAGTTCACTTGCGTGCGGATCGGCGCCTCCTGCGGACTTTGCGCGCCTTTGGTACAGCTGCTCTCTTGTTCGCTCTGCGGGCGGCCTTGTTGCTTCTTCTTGCAGTGCGCCTCTTGCCCGCGGCTTTCCCGCGCCTGGCCTTACGCCTTCTGACCGCTCTATTTGCCTGAGCAACGGCTGGTGCTTGTTTAGCTTTGGTGACTTTCTTCACGGACTTCCTGCCGGGGCTCTTTGATCGTGAGCGAGAGCGAGAACGGGAGCGTGAGCGAGATCGCGATCTGCTGGAGCGGGTCCTTGATCCTGACCTCGAGCGGGATCGTGAGCGCCTGCGGGATCTTGTCCTCTTCTTAGCTCCTTTCCTTGCCTTAGGCTTGGGCACTTGGCGAAGCTTAAATGAAGCGCCTCTCCTGACAAGTGCTCTTGATTTCACACCCCGAGCCAAGGCTACTTTGACTTGCAGAGGTGAAACTCCTTTTGTTGCCTCCTGTGATTGGAGGTAGGTCGCGATCGCCTTTGCACTTGAGCCGTTACGGTCTTGCAAGGCTGTGATGGCATCGTAAACCACTTTGCTAGGCAGAGCGGGGCGCTTGGCTGACCTTCTTCGCGCTGCCTTCTTTTTCTTGGCTACAACTGCCTTCTTAGTACCTCTGCGAGCCTTGGCCATGTTTAAACTGTTCTGGCGGAGTTTTCCACGGAGCGAAAAAAGTTGCGTCTGAACAGTACGACGATTAGCGGTAAATGGTTAATTTAGCAAGATACACGTCATAGACATAATTACCACTTAGTTAATTAGTGCGAGTTCTTTAACAGTTCATTAGGCTAATGGAGCAATTAATCAGTGACGTGAAGGCTACGTCACGAATGCCTGTTACCAATTAAGAAACTCTAAACCTAAGTCGTGAAATCTAGGAACCAATAATTAGTGACGTAGGCGTGACGTCGTGAATGACTATTACCAATTTGTCACGCAATTCTCTAGGAAAACAAAGCTCAAGTTTTGCGTGACACTTGAGGGTTGCAAAAAATAAAACAAATAAAACCGAGTCCAAGTAAGATTTAGTCCAAAATAATTTAACTTCTGTTAAACGGACTGCAAGTAATAATGCTGCCATATGAAAATATAGTAACGAAAAAGAATTTGATGAACAAAAATGTTAAGATAAAAACTGTTAACGCAGTTTTAAAGAAGCCAAAACGTGAGTTGTTAAAATATGTTACACTCACCTGTACGGAAGACAAAATCTCTTATCCACTTTCTCTACAGCTTCTTTAAACTAAAGGGGAGAAAAACGAACAAACAAACAAACAAACAAACAAACAAAACAGAAAGAACAAGTTAAAGTATTGTGCAACGCGATGTGTTCAATACAACACTTTTCAGCCTCATATTGTTGTTGCGTTGTTGGTTTTTAAATATTATGGCAATTTAATATTCGAGAGTTTTTACAGCTTTGTACTTGGATTTTCCTGGAAATACTTCATATTTTAAGCGAAGCTCATCCCAGCCTTAGGCATTTCAGTGGCTTATGAGCCGCAGTCAGACCGTTAAAATCGCCCTAATGAAGAAGCACGAGCTTGCTTCAAAGGACAGAAAAGATTCAATCTTTTGCAGACACATGAATTCCTAAGTAATTTTATTTTAATTTTTTTTTTGCGTGCGCGCGCTGTTGCAAATTCTACCGTTTACGCACCGTCAAGTCGTGGTTTTTACCAGAGGAGAATAGCAAACGAAAGTTGTGCTAATAAAAATATTTTACTACACCTAATACCTGTTGTAAACAATCCAAAAATCCAACCATCGCGTGGTCAAATCTGAGTAGAAAGAAAAAGATCATTTAAGAGGTTCTTGTGAAAATAAGCGATTCTCATCTATAGTTTTTGACTTCAAGTAACCGAAATTCGATCTGATGGGCTTTTAATATTTGCGAACCAATCAAATATTTTTCTTTACACACCACTTAATAGTCTAGTGACTATAGACTAACTTCTAAACTAAAAAGCAGTGTTTTCTTTTTCATTTAATCAGGGTTCAAACCATTTGCTAAATAACCGAGTCAAACGGAAACGAAAGTATATGAAAGCTGACGAACGTTAAAATTGTTTGAAAGCGCCCATGGGAATTAACAAGAACGTTTGAGAGTTACATCCAGGAAAACGAGAGTTGCCGAGAGTTGACAAAAGTTCAAACGCTCGCTCTCGACGACTCTCGCGCGCTCTCGACTATGGTTTGAACGTGCTCAAGAATCGACGCACGTTTGTCCTGTCGCCCTCATTTGGCTACCTAATCTTATACGCTGTGAAAACGTCCGAACTCTCAGTCTCTTCGGCTTTTGATAACTCTCGTTCTCGTCCGGGCCTAAAAGCCAGTAACAGATATCACATTTAACTAGCGTTCAAAAGCTCAATAATTTGCGAAGTACGGCGAAAGACAACAACGAAATTCACGCTGTCAAGAAAACATTTCTTGGAGATAATGTTACGTGCAAAAGATCTCAACTTATAAGGTGAGTCTGTTTAAGCGTCAATAAAACCTATTCAATGCTTCCTGTCGACGAATGGATGAATCTGCAACGCTTTCTGTATTTTTTGTTGCTTTGAAAACAAGCGACGAGAAATACAGGTCAGTTCTATACAATTGTGAAACCTTGGAATATCACTTTCAGTCAAGTTGTCTTCGAGTTTAACTTAAAGAGGTACTGTAAATATCATTTATTTTTATTTGCCCTGAATTCAGAAAACGTAGCTCCTTTTCAAAATTCGGAGCACCAATCAACTAATGAAGCCATTGTTTAATTAACGAGATAGAACATTCGCAAGGGAGGGGAGGGTAGGGAAGTCGTGGAAAATTTCCATGTTTTAAACTACAGTCGAAGCTCTCGTAAGCGACCACCTCGTGGATTCAGAGTTTAAGTGACAATTCAAACGAGGTTTTGCAATGCTGGTCGTAATTACTTACAGCTGGTCGCGTAGGAGAGTGGTCGCAAGGAGGGCTTGGACTGTACAGCTGTCGAAACGTTCGATACTGGGCAATCTAACTCCTTACGTAGAGATGTAAGAAGAAAGAACGAACAAAATTTTCGTTATAATCAGAAGGATACATGACAGCTAACACTCACCGCAGTATCAACAGGTACATGTGTCAAAACGTTCGCTACTGGGCAATCTAACTCCTTACGTAGAAATGTAAGAAGAAAGAACGAACAAAATTTTCGTTATAATCAGAAGGATACATGACAGCTAACACTCACCGCAGTATCAACAGGTTAAATTTTCGTTCTAATTAAATACATGTTCTCGAATACTGAATGCTATTACTCACTTAGTGTCCCAAAAGAATCTGAACCCGCCAGTTCCGTATCTGCCATGAAAAAGAAGAGAAGAGAAATAAATTCCAGGGAAAATATTTCGAACACACTGTCACATTACACCCCTGGAAGTCGTGTAAGTTCAGTTCTTGTGACAGACTTTTCCTTGTTCACAATCTTAAATTGGGCCTCTGTACAGCGCCGCAAATGACCCAAGGACCACAAATGATCCTTAACCCAGGGTCAGTTATGGAGACATTAAAGTGGTTCTAACTTTCGAGTCTGTGGATGAAATCCGATAGTGTGACATTTAAATGAAAGCTACTGAGCAGTACTTTCCTTTGGTGTGGTGCTACTGTTTACATTTAAGTATTTGACAACATGAAATTTGGGAGTTGTCTTGAATTCTCATTTTTGGCACTCTTGAGAGTAAAAGGAAATTGGATCGAAAATGAACCCAGAGTCCGTTTCTCAATGCTCAATGCTCCCGATAACTTGCCGGTGGTAGGTTTCAGGGCAAACTTTCCGTCTGTTCTATAAAATTACAAGACTGTAAAATTTAGCGTTTAAAATCAAGGAAAATTGAGCCTCTGCTGAGTAATATTACGCTTATAAAATGGCTTTCATGCGAGAGCTTCGAAAAGCAAGCCCCAGGACCGGAAACGATCCTGCTAAAAAAATGAGGAGTGGCGTAGAGCTTCAGTAATAGGAATCAGTGTATTGACAAAAACGCTCTGCGCCTCTCAGTGCAACTTAACTGCGGTTGGAACATACGTTGACTGTAAAGGCGTAAAACATGCCTTCTTGAACTATACTTAAATATTAACACATTGATATGACTGCAAAGAATAAAGTACTCTCGGATAACTCACAGAGGGAGATCCTTTGACTTGTCTGTGAGCGATTCCAGATAAGAGTGATTTCCGTAAGGAACCAAGCGGTACCTGAAATATTTATAGGAGCATTCCGTTACTATTCAAAGATCTAAGGTCATTTGTTTCAGGGGGTTAGCTGTGCAAATCGTCAAAATGAGGGGAAAAAATTAGATGACAGATGACTACAACACATAGGCCATAACGGTGATTACTACAAACATGTATATACCGGACCAGTGGATAGAGTTTTTTGCGCGCTCTGATTGGCTGCTCAAACTCGGAATGGTATCTGCTATGTTTAGTTCTGGTTTTGGATATTGTAAATTAGTATAGATTATAGTATATATTTTTCATTGTAAATTAGTATTAGTATTCGATTCTTTGTAACTTGCATAATTGTAAGAGCACTGAGACTCTGTTTAAGTGCTCCTAAAACTGTTTATTATTATTATTATTATTCACCACCCGGTAATTCTGGGTTTCATGAGCGAGTTTTTCCTCATTTCTCAGAAAAATACTAAAACAATAATTTAATTATTTATTTATTTCGTGCTGGGTATCCACTGGTTAGGTACTGCATACTAAAACAATTATTTATTTATTCACCTCAGTGTTGGTGAAGAGTTGTGGATACACTGTATTTACCTCACCACTAAGAGACTTGGCAAACATCCACCACCATTCACCTCCATTTTGGTGAATAATATTGTCAGTTACTTTTGTATTTAATCATTCCTCTGATTACTTACATCACACCCATTCGACAATGATTGAAACACTCTCCTAACTCACATAATTAATTTTATTTAACCCTTTAAACCCCAGTGTCAGCATATCAATTCTCCTTACTGGTTACCATACATTTGCTGTCGTGCTAGTTGGGAGAAGTTGTTCAAATATCAAAAGAGTTCATTCCTGGTGATAATTTCCTTAATTCTCCACACCTGTGCACTTAAGGTCATTCCCCCAAAATAAAATTTAACATACTACTTTAATTTGTCAAACTTTCACTAGTTGTTAACCATCATGCAATGTTTTGAAATGTAAAATAAAAAGAATAGGTCCCCATGTCCGTTTACAAGATATCATCGTCTCAAGTTACCCCATAATTCCACGCAATTTCGCCTAACAAACGCATGTTTATTTGATCAGTTTACACTACTTTCCATAGGAACAGGAAGCACATAATTAAAGCAAATCTTGAAACAATGCACTAAATGAAAAATATCAATAACAGGGAAAAATTTACTACATGTTTTATGGCAGATGCTCGAAGCATCAGACGAAATTGACTTAAAACTTTCCTCACGTGCATGTTCTTGAAGTCGTGATTTGATCTCCATGAGTAACGCGTTTCTTGTAATAATTTTTTTTTCGAACATGTGTTTTTTTTCTATTTCTTTGAACAAAAAGAGGATGAACGGTAGGTCAAAAATATGTGGAAAAAAAGATAGGTCACCGTGCTTGTTTAAGAGTAAATGACTTTTCTTTTCTCTGGTGAGCTTAGCCTCATAGGAAACCTATTACTCCCTGGAGGTGCGCGCGCTGTGAGTGCACGCTAATGATGCAACAAATCGTGCGCAGTAAGGATGCGCAATGCAATACAGGGCAATGACCTTAATTGTGCATTGATATTACAAGTAGAAATTTGATGCTGATCACTATTGGAACTTAGAGGGCTAAATATGTTCATAACAAGCAATTATTATGCACCCTCTTGCTGCATCTAGAGATGCAAATCTCTTTTTTCAAGTTAAGTCACAAATCAACATAATTTCTAACTGCATGGATCTGTCTCTAAAGAGTCATGAATTGAAATCCAAAACCTCAGGGTCCAAACAGAGAAAAAGAATGTTTGTAATCTATGTTTTCTTGGCTTACCTCTCAAACGTTAGATTCATCTTTCGAGCAAGAGAATGAAGCAATAGAACCGTTTGACCCCAAGCTGCATTGATTTCACTCCATTCGACCTAATGTAGCAGCAAAATATACATCTTTATGGCAAACTCAGAAACAAATGCCCTTTCTGTAACACCCATCATTGAAGCCAATCTATGAGGGGGCTACTTTACTGCTGCAGAATGAACAAACGAACGGACGAGCGAGTGAACGAACAAACTTTATTTCAGTGTCAAACGGGTTTATCGTATACACTGGTGTGACATTTTTTAATCAGCCAGTGGTCTTATGTTAAAAACTACATTGATCTTGCATACAGACAAAGTGAACTAAACTAGCACACCAGCTTCCAAATGCCCAGGGAATGAACTACAGTGTGTGCAGAATTCAGGGACTTAGAAGACTTCAATGTGGACATATTGTTTCTTCTGTTTCCTCTGTGGCCAAACTAGTAACTGAGATATGTTTTCCAAGCAAAGTTCGTGTCTGGGAAGCAACAATGTTTTTGACTTTGATGATGTTCTGTTTTCTCTGTGGCCGAAATGGTAAACGTGATTCAAAAGCAAAGTTTGCATCCTGGAAGCAACAATGTTTTTGGCTACACTCAAAAACATTTTTCCTGTTTCCAGCTAGAAGCAAAACCTGTTTCTTGTGCAGCTTAACTAGTAAACATTTCCTTCAGCAGCAGCAATTCTGCAACACTTCCTAGATTAGCCAGGCCTTTACATAATCATATGATAGTGAAACCTACCGGCACGCTAGGGAGACGACCAAGTCTGAAGTTATTTATTGTTCCAAAATGACCTTTATGCCTAAAATTATGAAGACAAATGATTGTTAATACAGTTTTAGAATAACTTGACTGTGCTACTGTCAACACTAAATAAAATTAACTCAGTCTGTCATAGATCAATGAAAGGAAACGTTTGCACTTGCATCCCTGGAGACATTACTTTTTTTTCATTAATAATGACTCCACCTATAACCTGACAAAGGAATCCTACCCTATAGTCAGGTAGCAAGGTTTAACAAGTGAGTTTCACTTTGTTTGAGTTCAAGAAAAAATCCATACCCACCCCATGGAAGGTCATTGAAAATTCCTGGGGGGAGGGAGTCTTAAAAGCCAAAATTTTAGAAGCAAAGTATGAAGCTAAACTGGAATTTCCTGGGGGAGGGGGCTGCAAAACAAAAAACCTTCCATGGGGGGAGTATATTTCCTGCTGGGGGGGGGGAGTATGGATATTTTCTGGAACAACACAATAAGTGGCACATTTTGTGAAGTTGGCAAGTCATCATTAAAGATGATGATTATTGTTGAATTAAAGGATTCCAGGGCACAGAAGCCTGCAGGGGCCCTGTCAGGATAAGACTCCCTAATTTCACAGCTACCATGACGGCCTTTTTCAAATTGTTTCTTCAAAAAATAACCTCCACTTACCATATATGAAAAGTACTGTTAAAAACATTTGTCTTTTTCAATTTGTCCAGCTGAGCTTGAGCATATCTGATTTGATTGTCAACACTTAGAAGAAAGAAGAGTGATAATTGTTAATTGTTAACACACTAAAAAATGGGCTCCCTAATCACACTATTATGTAGACTGCGAGAAGTCCCTAATTTTGGCAACGGGGGCTGTGGGGAGGGCGAAATACATGTGCACGCAAAATTTCGAGGAGATATGATGTGAGGGAAGTGCCAAAATTTTTGGCACTTCCCTTGAGCTGCTTCTCTTTGAAATTTCACACGCGGTGCATATTTTGCCCACCCCACAATCACCATCGCCAATATTAGAGACTACTCACAACTATTATGTTGTTAGAATAAGCTTCTTAACAATGAAAAGAACTGTAAGGTATCTTCATTTCAAGATAACTATTGACACTGTTTTTCAGAGGTGTCATGTCTGTGTCCACATGGTGAGAGCAACATCAGATGAACTGTAAAGCCCAGGCTAAACGATCAAACATTTTTGGCAAAGATCGTGTTTGTCACACAAAGCATTCTGTGGCTAAACGGGCAAAGAATATTTGACCAAACATTGGACAATGGAAAACCATTGAATGCAAAGCTGAGAGAGGTGGCTAAACAGTAAAACATGTTCATCCAACATGATGTTGGACGAAACTGTTTGATCGTTTAGCCAGAACTAATAAGACTTCAGAAAAAAAAGGAAACAACAGCTAACCTTTGTTGTTCATCCTCGTATTCCAGAAGCTCCTTCTGATATTTGCTATACTCCATCCAGTATTCCTTTTCTTCAATCTCTAGTTGTTTAGATCTCTCCTTTTCCATTTCCATTTTTTGAGCCACCTTTTCTCTTTCCTTTTCAACTTCCTCCAATTTCCTTATCAGTTCTTCTTCCTCATTTCTAAGTTCAGCAAGTTCTTTAGACAAAGCATCAGTATCTAGTGTTGGTTTGTCGTTCAGCTTGTTGAAGAACACTTTGTAGTCTTTGAGTTCGTCTTCTGTGATCTTAAGCTGCTGGTCTAACTGATCGAGTAAGGTGTCGGTACACTCTTCACACAGTGGGTGATCGACAGCTGACTGTCCAGACATAACATCAAACAGATAGCTGGTGACCTTGAAGATTAAAAACAAGCAGTCAAAACATCCAACTCAAATGCACTTAATCCACTTAGAGGCACTTATCTGCAATATGAAAGGAGCAGTCTGGGCACATGTCTAATTTCCTTCCTGGATCACAACGAAACTTGAGCAGACTATCATAATTTCTTCATTTCTTACATTTCACCGCTCATTACTAAATAATAGCAGGGTAACATTTGAGTCATCTTTACCCTACACCAATGTTAATGGTCATTAGAATTAAAAGGATTAAGTTGCACTCGAGCCAAGGAGGCCCACATGGCCGGAGCTTTGAGTGTCTTGAATTATGTCACTTAACTTAAGACTCACACATGATAGAAAGACACCTTTACATGTATTTTTTAATTAAACCCAGCATAGCCCTGCAGCTGTCAGACTGCACGAAAAAGCTGACCTGCCATCAGTTGGAGCTTTAAGTATCCTAAAAAACTACAAGGATATTTACATGAATCACAAGACATAGTATAATAATAATAGTAATAATTTATTGCTATAACAGGTGTAGATCAATAAAAAATTGTGACCATTTTCTTTTCAAAGGGGTGAGCCTCTAGGGGCTGGACTGGGGGCATGCCTGGCGTGCCCCCCCCCCCCCCAAAATTTTTTACCCCCTGCATGTGGGTTTTCGGCCTCCTTGTAAAACTGACACACAATGCAGCACAAATCTTGTGGGCAATCATGTGTACATTGTACCTTAACTACTGGAAAATCAGAGTGGGTGTGACTGTGTCCAGAAATCACAAACTGATTTTTTCAGTGTTGCAGTTTTTCGAGATTAAAACTTAGAAATTTACTTTCACTTTACTTTGACTTTTACTTTACTTTCGCATATCTGACTAATTTCCATGTAAATCAGTGGAAACCAGTCTGGATCAACCATTAACTGCATGAAATCATCAGACAAGCAACTTACAGGTACCTCACCTTAAGTCTGTGGCTGAGGTTTTCTGTGTTGACAGGCTGGGAGTCTTCTATAACAGTAAAACCACCTTCTAGAGATTGCAATCTAAAACAAATAAAAACAGTGTCTAAAAGTATGTGAAAATTAGTGAGATGTTTGTTTGACTTGTGAATATTTCAATGACAGCTGTTCCCAAAGGATGTGCATGGATTCTTTGATCTCAAGTTGATAAATTGTCGAAGCCGAGTCAAGGATCTCAAAACAATCCTCCGTGGCAAAGTGGACACTTCGCCACACAAATCCATGAGCACTTGTCCTCAGACCAACACTGTCATATTTTTAAACACCTTAGGGGTTCTGAAACTGTTTCCATCTTTTCTCAGACGATTGTTTTAAGGTCATTCCCCTGTATTGCATTACGCATCCTTACTGCGCACGATTTGTTGCATCATTAGCACGCGCTCACAATGTGTGCACGTCCGGGGAGTAATAGGTCATCAGAGAAAAGAATTATAGTTATTTACTCTTAAACAAGCATGTGGACCTATCTTTTTTTCCAAATATTTTTGACCTGTAAATGGTTTGAACCCAGGAGTCATATCACAATCCGGTAAATTGTGATCGTCCGGGTGAGTGTAGTCCTGAGAAGGACTGTTTGAGGTGACGTTGACTGACGTTTCGACAACCTGAGCGGAAGTCATCATCAGAGTCAAGTGAACTGTGAATCATCAGTGGATGTTATAGGTCTCTGGTCGTTGTCCTGATTGGTCGACGATCTCGTGATGTTATTGGTCGCCTGTCAGTTAAGCCGTGATGTTATTGGCTGTGAAGACTGTAAACGTGATTGGTGCGTTTCGATCCGTCTTTTGTTAGTCAAATGTCCGTTGGTCTATTGTTAGTCAAACAAGTCGGTTTGTCTATTGTTTGTCTGTCTTGTTATTGTCGGCAATCAGTCGTTTGTAAGGTGCAGGTAGCTGTTGTCAATGGTTCAGTTGTGTTTGTTCTAAGTTAGTAAACCAGCTTTCCAGAGTAATTCGTTGATAGTAGTCCGTACTGTAGGTAACGCATTCAGCAGAGTCCCAGTTGATTCTGTGGTTTGTTTTTAAATGGTGCTCAGCAATGTGATTGTTGATATCACCATTTTTAGTCGCTCG